>JAKTPN010000318.1:0-35833 GCA_030557665.1 Blastobotrys apis
AGTAGATAGTTTCCTGCATTGTTGAATTTCACAGTATGGATGGCACCAGAATGGGCATTTTGAATATTACCAGCACTCGTGAGCATTACGTAACTGTCAAAACAAATCAACAACGCGGTTCAAAACGGGGCAAGGCAGTCTGGTTTTTTAAACGTGCAGATTTCACCACTATAAAAAGGCGCGAGCATGAAAAACTTTTTTCTTTCCTTCTTCACCCACTATTTTTCACCAAAAGTGTAAGTCCAAACCAAACAAACAAAAGAATGACAATTGAAGACTTCTTGATATGATGAAATTATCCATTAATTTTATATAGGAAGTGCCGTATGATTAACCGTGATCATAACTTGGAAAAAAAAACTGAAATCTTGAGAAGTCTTTACTTGTCTAGTCAATTGTTCAAAAACTGTCTGTTTTTTTTACTAACAAGATGTTTACAGAGTAGAGTAGAATTAAAATCTAACTAATAATACAATTATTCTTCCTTCTTGGAATCCATCTTTTCAGCCAATTCTTTAGGCACCTGTTCCCATTCTAAATCTTGGTTACCTTCCAAGTCCGCAGCACTGATAGTACCCCGTTCCAGTGCTTCACCTTTACTCGCCAAAATATCTTCTAGAGTGATACGTTGATCTGAGAAAATCTTAAGATGGTCTGCAATCAAGTGGCGACTTTTACAGTCAGGACATTGGATTAACACCGTCCCATTGTGATATGCTTGTTTGGAGAGCTCATGGCTGCTTCGAGTACTACATTTTTTGCATGTAAATGTGAGCTGGTATCGAGGTTTTTCCTGCTTGATCTGTCCAACCTTTTCCCAGCCCTCGGAATCTTTGTTTAGCACCTGAGGTGCCACGCTGAATCTTCTTGCCGGTTGCACAAACCCTAGCCGTGTGGTGTATCGGCTGGCATATCTTGGTGCTAGTCGTAACTGCCGTTTTGCCACTGTTTGTAGAGATCGCAACATTGTTTTGTGTTATGATGAGGCGTGAATCAAAATGGGAAGTTTTCAAAACCGATCTCATATATTGACAAAAACAATAAAAAAATAAAAATAAAATTGAACATTAAATTAGGTAGTTTTTTAGTCGACTTTTTGAAATCGAGGTGCTATATATTTTACATCATAAGCCATATCTACAAGTTTTTTGAACCGGCTGTCGGTTCTTTGGTGTGGGTCTGTAAGAGTGACGGATTGTATGTAATCGCCGCGTTTAACAGTGTACTTGACCCGGTTGTTATCCTCAACATTGATTCTCATATTCGGAATGTTCTTGTACTCACTCAACTCTGTACATCGTTCTGTCAAATGCAGTTCCGGGTCACCACAGAAAGTGCATGGATTGTCAATCTTCCCCAATGGTGTATTAATCTTTTTGTGGCTTGCAGCACACATGTACTCAAACTTGCATCTTGTTTCATTCAGCTGCCAAAGTGGGGTATAACTTTCCATGATTTCCTTCAAAAACTTTGTCCGTCTGTATACTTTGACTTGCAGGTCTTCAGAAGGACTATCAATATATGGATACGCCCCATACACAAAATCCTTGACAATTTCTGGAACGACGTAATACATCATATCAGTCAAAGCATCTGACATTTTGGAACCTGACCCTGATTCTGGAATATTGCTCCATATGCTATCCAATGCAAAAACAAACTGCTTGTACCGCTGATGATCAATGTGCGGCTCACCAGGTCTATGCTTGAACCTGTCGACCAGTTTCAATCCTCTTTCTCCGAGTTTGTCGCCTGCTACATGGTCCCGAAGCATATTATATTGTTTTGTGAGAAATTTCTGTGACGTGTACTTTTCTTCCATATCTTTCCTCACCAATTCAAGGTCATCCGTCGTCGCTGTAGTTACCGGTCTCTTTAACCGACGAAACAGGTCATTTACAATATAAACCGGAGCATAACACAATACAAATTCTGCTGGAATACTCCGGGTTTCTTTTGCATTCCCGTTTGGGCGCCTCGATCGGTTGAATGCCCATTCTGGGTGTTCTTCCGCGTACTTATAAATATTAAATGCCAAGTCAAACAATGCTAAAGGGTCATGGTTTGCATTTTTCTTGCTGGTATTCAACGTATGAACAAGTCCTTGGACTTCATCCGATGCATTCATACGAACATTCTCGAGCTTCTTGTCCAAGTATGACTGTTGAACCAACCCCACCGATAACTCTTGTGCCGCAAATGCAATTTGTTTCCAGGTCTCCCTTACTGCCGTCACGTCCGGCTTTGTATGGAATAATGGCAAGGAATTTCTCGTTTTCGCCTTCACAAGAATGTGTACTCGCCAATATTCATCAGACAGTGCAGATAAATAAAGCTTGATCCCATCAGCAGCCGAGAGCTCACACCATCCATACAGATCAAGAGCGATAATTCCAAATACCCGAGTATAATAGTCCAATTTCCGAACATCTCCAGTCTGTAGATCAAACCGTTTGAAATCCTTCGAAATCCGCAACAAGTTCTCAATTGAGGATTCAACCGGTCCGGTTTTGCGAGGTATAATGTGATACGATCCACGATATAACGATAACACAACTTCTTTTAATTCATCCCATTGCTTATTTTTGACCTGTTCAGTCTCTTCTAATACCAAAAGTTGTTCCTCGCCACAGCATTTCAAAAAGCTTGCAACCTTTTCAGAATCCGAGCAGTCCCTGAATTTGAGTTCAAACCGTTGTAGAAACTTTAGCGCATCTGTACCATCAAATGTCAGTTCCATATCTGAGTCTCCATGCCTTTTATTCTCCCCGATAATCGTTTATATGGTGTATGGTTAGTATGCTGGATAAAGAAAGTACACTTGTTGAGGGTATCTTGGTTGAAATTCAAAAAAGGTTCAATTTTTTCCCGCTTTTTTCCATGCTGATGTGGCGCGCGCCACATATAATAGCTTAGACTCTGGTATATATCCAGATCATCAATTTGAAACTTTAACTTTAATTCAAGTCCATATCACCAGGTCAATTAAACAAGGTCAGGGTATTTTATGCACCTGGGTAGGTATATCAAAACTTGGACGTTTCTTGAGGTGGTGCATTCAAAAGAAAAAAAAAGCAATTGATGATATCCCCACAATGATTTTAATCCGCCCAAAACTTCACTTCTTTGTACAACCGATTTCATCCAAGCCAATTAAATAAGCAGAATCGACCGAAACTTGGAAATGGAATCCGAATGTTTCTATTGCTATAATCTCACGTTGCCGCATAACAACGCTATACCTATGAGCCGCACTGGTTGCATGTACGGTGGTTGGAGTTGGGGCGTTGGGCGTGCTTCCGTGGCAAAACTATAAAAGGCACCTGATCTCCCCGCAATTGCTCTTTCTTCCTTATGACTACTTTAGTGACCAACACCAAAGAACTGAAATGACGTTTGCATTTATGATGTTTTCCTGATTACCTTTGTAACGGAATACTGTTTTCACTATTTGTTAAACTATTTGCATTTTATTGTGTTTTTTATGTTACGTTTTATGTCATCTGGATTCCAGTTAAGTTATTACCTCTGCTGTAACTAAGTGGGGTCCAACATGTTACAGAGTCACTTTATATTGTGGATTTCTATTGTTTTTTTTTTTTGCGATAGACTAATTACCAACTACTTTAATTGCGTGCTGCAACCCAGCCTCTGGTACCGAAGTGTAGAAGAGATGAGGTGATGAAGCTCTAGTGTTTTCACTAAACAAGGTATTGGCAAATGTTTTTTGTCGTTCCATGATCCAGTGAAAACGCGAAGCATGAAGATGGACTGAAGGGTCCAGAGTAATTTTGACTACGAATAGTCAAGAGAACAGGGCCTTTTTACAGAGTAGAAAGTCTAGGATATTGTACATTTGAGTGGACATTGTTTGTTTAAATAGGTTTTCTGTTAACCATTGTCCAAGATGGTTTGGTTACGAGATTGAGAGAATGCTCAGAACGATTCCAACAATTACAACTGTTCCATTGTTCATATACTCCTTCAGGCGGAGTGGAATACCTTGGGGTGAAAGCCGGATCAAAAGCAACTGTTCTTTCAAACTGAACTTTGTTTTGGTATTGCAGCTCAACAAGATGTTGTTGTGTTTGTATTTGAAAACTGATTTCATGGCGGGAATTGCCATGTTTTGGTTAATGCAATTCAGATAGAAGTATCTGTTTTGGTCAATACACCTCAGATAAAAACATCTGTTTGTGCTAATTTTGCTGGTTAATGATTGCTTATCGAGATCAGGTTATTTTGCAAGCTCAAAAAATGTTCGGACTTGCAGTGCTCCGCAAGGCGACAGTGGTCGGTTGCTGGATATCTGGTGGCGGTGGATTGGTGTACCAAAATGAGACACCCCCGACTATAGCAGCAGGTGTTTCAAGACATGGTTCTGGATTTGTGCTTTTAATGAAGGTTGTTTTTTGAATTACCTGAGAAAGCCATGAGTCAAGGTTCACATGTCATTGTGTCGCCACTCCTTCCCGCCCGCGCGAATAGAATTGAAGGAAATAATTCCATTCGTATTTTTTAACTTGTTTCAGTACTAAAAACGGGAAATGCAAGAGAAGCCGGTCTGAAGAAGAGAGACTGTCTGATCTTTTTTTTTTTTTTTTTTTTTTTTTTGTTATAGAGACACAAGTGGTTCTAATACCTAGATTACAAAAAAAAAAAGGAAGCGATATACAAACGCGTTATCGGAAAAAGAACTGACTCTTCGGTTGTCAAATCTACTCGGAATTTATCCCATCTTGATGACCAGGCTCCATCCAGCCATACTTCGCTTCTGATGATGGAGTGTTTTTATCTTGGATCAACGACACCTTGAAGAAAGATTATCGAAAATATCAAACACCCACGGAATGTTTTCTTTCAATTCGGGATTGTTTGACTGACACTTTGTCTTCTTTTCCCTGATTACAATTTACTCATTGATTGATTGGCGTTTAAAGATTGATTGTTGATTCCTATAAGACTTTCGATCTGTCATCTTTCGTTGGGTACTTGTTTTTAATAAGCTGCTTCGAGTTTTTTGCGGTTGTGTTTGGTTTTCAAAAAAAGTGGCTAATGTTTTTAGGGATTTTATGATCATATGATTTTGGATTTTGTTTTGAGTTTTCTTTGCGATTCACGATTTCATATTTTTGATGATTGTTGTTTGTTTTTGTTTTTTTTTTTAATTTATTTCGACGGTTTTTCCTTTACTTGATGTTTTTATATACCCACCTTCATGATACCCCCAGGTTGGTAACGCAAGGTTGCATTGCTCAGCCTGGTGGTGTTTTTGTGGGGTAAAGTGATGATGATGATGATGCGGCTGGTGCGGCGAGGGACGGGAAGGAAGGAAACTAGAGAATGTGATATATGTAGTTTTTTGATATCTAGTTTTATGCAGAAATTTACAAGGCCCGTATAGTTAGTCGATATTCAGTTTGAATCGTTCTATACATGTTGAGAAAGGCCGTTTTTGTTGTTCCAGCACCAGCGCGTGGCTGTCTTCCTGTTAGAGAATGTGGACCACAAAGAAGAATCAGTTTGTCAATGGGCCACGCATGGTAAGTCAATGTTTATATCCAAGTTCTCAAGAAACAACAAGAGTACGAGATTAAGTTCCCTTGTATTAGTTCTTTTGCGCTTGCATGCCATGGAGAAAGGAAGTGATAATTCAATATAATGTCTTTCAAAACCAAAACCACCAAACTTATGACTTTTCCGTGTTAATATCCCCCGGATTTCCTCTAGCCCACTTCTGTGGCAACTCTAGGCCTTTTTTTACAAAACGGCTTGATCACAGGCGGTCGGAGGTCCGAAGGTTGGAGTGACCTGCCCACTTTCTAAAATTTTGAAAAAACAAGCGTTAGTGGTTTAGCGGTAAAATTCGTCGTTGCCATCGACGAGCCCCCGGTTCGACTCCGGGCTGACGCAATGACTGTTTCATTTATTTTTTTTGGTTTGATTGCGACTGCTGATTGTTTAATATGGGTGATTAATTTTTTTTATTTTTATTCTATAGATCCATCCGGATCTGGAATTTGACGTGGGAAAACGATAAGTTTTTTTTTTGCTTTTTTGTGTATCAAAGGAACTGGCAGTAGCATTACAGTACCAACAGTCAGAATCCGTGTAGAATATCCCGAGGTTTGATCTCATGATCAATTGTTTACACAATGACATATTGGACTCTGAAATTTTGTGTTAAGCGGCTGAGTCGGCAGGAGGCTACTTTATGTCCCCTTTCGGAACCCTCCTGCAGCTGTTCTTCTGCTGAGGTAAAAACAGTACATGCATGCAAGGCAGTAGAAGCGCGCGGCGTAAATAAGCTCAGCCATTACTTTGAAGTATTAAGCTTCTATTAAACGAAAAGAAGCATTAGAGATCCTTTGCCAATGATAACCAGCTTTTGAACCCTTAAAAAAAAATGCGTAAACAGTCTAGTTTCATAGGCCCCAATTTGCATGCAGCCATCATCAGTTTCTACTAACACAAAGTCAAGTAAATGTTAGATGGAATCTGAATCTCACTCGAACTATATAAGATCTGAGTCATTACTGCGGCGGGGGGTAAAAAGTAGGAAGGCCCAGTGCAGTGCAGGGCTGGGTGGTGGCCACTGCCGCTGGCACGAATGATCGACCCAGGGCCCACCCACCGTGACTCAACAACGGTAAGCATGAGTTTTGTGATAAGTCAGCAGGGCTGAGCTGCCATGGTCCAATCAATTTTGCAGGTTGCCATGCATGACTGGCGACTGGGGCGCGGTGAGATATTCAGCCACATGGGGATTAAGCTGTGGATTTACGTCACATGCATCTGGCAAACGTGATAACCCATGATTACTCACTGGAAGTCTGCAGATTGTTCCATGCATATAATACTGGAAAGATAAGCTCTGCGCTCATCGATCGGCGCTTCAGTCATAAGGCTATATGCTCGAGGATCAAGAGACGTGTTCTATTGACTCGGGGGATATAAATTTAGAATGTGAAAACTATAAATACTCCAGCACATTTCTTTAATTCGACTCGAAATATATATATATACATATATACTAGCAAACAGAAACTACACATACACACAATGTCAGCTGTTTACCTAATTCCAGACGCCGCTAATATGCGACACGGCGTGCTTTTACACTCTCGTGCTACATTACAAGCATCATATCTGGCGTACCAATCTGGCGACTACAGAAGCTCTGAATACCAGAACTTTGTCGACTTGGTACACCAGCTTCTTTATCAAATGGTCCGCCATCCAGCACAATTATACGTGTTGCTGGCTGACAGCAATTCCGTATGCATGATGAACATTGACCATGTGTCATATCCACAACCGGCTAATGCCATGAGGTCTTCCTTACCATCTCCAGCTCGGCAATCGCCACGACGTCAGCATGCAGTGGTGCAGTTCGACGAATCCACGTTACCGGTTATCCAAGTCACATTATCAGCAGTTACTTTCGTGTCTCGTCGCGACAAGTCCAAAGTAGCAGCATTACAAGAGACCGTGATGAAAGCCAACCGATCGGTATACCAGCGATATTCTCGCGAGCTACAATCTTACATGCATCGTATTAATCGCTTCGCTGAGGGCCAAGCTCGAATCAAGATCAAGACTAAGGATTACAAGAACAATTATCGTTAATTTACCGTTAATTCAACCTCCTGGGCTGAATTATTTTTGGGGGTCGTTTTTTAAATGTGGGGAGTTTAAGGGTCGTGCGCGCGGCTGAGCCTGGATCAAAAAAAGTGAAACTGAAAAACGCTTTGAGGCTCGACTGACGCAGTTGATCTGTTAATAGACTAGGGGAGATCCCCTAGGTTAGGGGAACCAATCTGCTGGCTGATTGGTATAAAAACGAGAGCATCCCTGTTCCCCACTTTTTAGTTTTTTATATATTTTTATCAATCGCATTATCTAAAAAGAACTTGATGAAATATTCACTTTACAAAGGTCAACCATTCTTTTTGCCACACCCAGGCAGTTTCCACCTTCGAATTCCATTAACACCGCATGACCCATCAATCTCAGTATATCAATCGTACCAAGATTACATCAATAACGCCACCTCAAGACCTGGATACCGCAATTTCAGTGCATATCTGGTCCAGGTTCTGCATCATCTCTCGCGGCATAAATATGTTCATTTTATAATCACCGATTTCCAACACTGGGGGTTTTTGCGGATTGACCGGCTCAATAGCCAGCAATTACTGGTGAGTATTTCAGGGAAGTGGATTTATTCCAGTGCGGAGGAACCAGCTCGAGACAAAAAATTAGTGCGATATTGCAAAGATCACGTTAAAGATATGATCATTGACCGTAAAGATGAAGCCAAAGTCTTGTTCCGTGCAGCTCGACAAATGACAAAGTGTTTGAAATCTTGTAGCGAGTTTGAGACTTTGAAACAATATTCAAACCGAGAAACAACTCTTCCGTTGACAACCCTGGCATCAACGGCTCTGGAAACACCGCCACTGGAGTCAAGAAAAGCTCATACCGAACATGTAGATTAAACATATTGAATTGAAGTAGTGGGTAATAATACCGTCTTGGAGTTATCCTTTGCATCAACCAGTTTAATATCCTTCCCTTTTGTAGACCATCGTGATTGCCGTTTGAATGGCAACCCAAGAATCATATCCACTGACAAATCATCGGTTACTGTAGAGCCAATTATGAATTCAATACCCTCGATCTTGACCTTGATCTTGATCGATGTAACCCCCACAATTTTACCATATTTGGTTTCTTGACTAGGTTGCTTCTGATGAACTTCCAGCCCAAGTTTCTTGGCAACCTTTTGTGCAATCACATTGCTCTTTGAATCAAAATCAAATTTGACCTTTAATGGAACGTTGTTGCTGAAGATTTCAGCTGATGGTACCTCTGGCTCTGGTTGTAGTTGTTGTTTGGAAACAGTATCATCCTTGCTCCGAGAAATCACTGAAGTATCACGAGAGTCACGAGAGTCACGAGAGCCTTGAGAGCCGTGGGTTTTGGTAGTCATCATTGGCCCGTCAGACTGCTCGACAGACGCGCTTTGGGTAATGTTTGTAGTTGGTGGTGGCATTGAATTCTTGTCATTGTCAGACTTTGAGTTATTCGGTCGTGATGGTTTTAGTGATCCCGAGCTACTACTTCCATTGTCATTGTTACCATCCCCATTACCTCCATCATCACCGTCTGATCTAATTGTAGTGCCTGGTACAGTATTTGATGCGCCTGCTAATGGTCTTGAAGACGACAACCTATTGGCAATTCGCTCTTCCAATCTGGAATCAATCAATTTGTCAACCATTCCACGCATATCAAACGGATATTGAAAAAAATCTCCAATATCGTCGCACTTTTCAATGACCAAATCACACAATTCCGGCGACAATGCCAAAAAGTCAATTGCACTGACTTTATATCGATGTTCCAACACGTCACCATCCAACCCCAGCTTCTTCAATGTTTGTGTCGATGGTCGCTTAGCATATTCACCTTTTCCTTTTTCCTTCCCATCCACAAATGACTTGACGTATCTATTAAAACCTTTGCCCTCCATGATGAAATCCGGGAAATAAGTGTCAAGACCATTGCCGTGGACATCTCGATATTCCAAACCTTCTTTTGTCAATGCACCAGATTCAACAACTTCTTGCAAGGCGTTACAGTTATCACAAAGATGGCTATCTGAGCCACAAAAAATACAATAATCTTCATCACCATTCACTTCTATTTCGTCATCTTCGTCAGAAGCTTCCTCCTGCTCCTGTGCCTCCTCATCTCCATCTTTGTTCTCTTCATCTCGGTAATCCATCAACAACCAAAGCAAATCCCCCCATCTCTCACCCAATTGAGTATCGTTTTCATCTGTAGTCCTTTTCTTTCTTTCTTTGATTGATTCTTGATCAAACACTTGCAGCCGCTTGTTCGATTTAACCGCCGCGTTAAACGCTTTGGGGTAAACCGCCATCATATCGCTGAATTGAGTAAAGGGAGTAAGATAACCTGAATTCACCAATTCTGTAGCATAAAATTCATACTGACAAAGGAAATTTTGATTTGGAGTTTTGAGTCCTCGTCGGATTTCTCTAGATACCATATCTTGATATCTTTTCATAAAATACATCAACACACCACCTTTGACATCAGAAGGAACCACGTTAAGTAAAAACGATTTTGCTTCATCCCATTGTTCTAATCGGTTACCTGTAAAAGTATACCAAGGTAGTAAATGCACTGGTAGATACCTTGTCAAGTAAACACCTCGACCTTTTGGTTGTAGATCCTGCTCATTGCACATTGCCTCAAAATCTTTCAGATAACTCTTGGCCGATTCATTGGTAGGAACGAACGTTCTAATATTTGGCTTAGACGTATTATCAGTGCCATGACTATTACTACTTGTGCTGCTCGCCTTTTTCGACGCAGGTCGTGGAGCTTTGGCACTCATTGTCAAAAGGAAAAGGGCCTGTTTGACGCTATACGCTATTAGATGAGGTTACTCGTTGAAGCTGTTGGGTTGAAAGATTGGGAATTTTTTGTGTGGGATCGCCACTGATCTGATCCCAATTGGGTAATCAACTTGGGAAAGAGGACGATTGGAGATTGGAAGTGATCATTTTTTTGTTTGGGTTGAAACCGAAGATTGGACAATTGGAAGATAGAACGAGGGTAGATGGAGTATTGATATGTGATAATTGGATAATTGGGTAATTGGAAGTGCTTGACGATGGCTGTGTGAAATAAAGATATGATGGATTGTATATAGCGACAAAGCCAAGGTCTATAAATGACAGTTACGGTTTTGAACAAACAGAGTTCCTAGATATTTAGAAATGGAAATCAAGAGCGAATAAAACGCTTCATAAATGAGCAAATTTAAGTTGCAATTCCAAGGATTCTCAATTAAGCGGAGCCGCACCGAAAATGAACTCCGAAACAAATGATGGCATCCGGATCGAGCTATAATCTACATACACGTCTATGTTAAGCCCACTGTTAATCCATTATAAATTCTAGTTATTGAATTACTGTATATACATCCCGTATCCGGTGTCCGGATAGGAAGGGCTCCCATCAACCCGGCCGAAGATGCGCTATTTTCTCCGCAGAAATTCTGGGCATATATATATGGTGGGGAATAATGTTATCGGAATCAATGTCCTCGCATGCAAATTCGGAGCGAATATATATTATACTCATCCGATGATAAATAACCGGCTTCCCGGTCACGAATTATGAGTAACTGACTACCACGGGCACGAATTATGAGTAACTGACCATCACGGGTACGGTTCAAACGTTTCTACCCGATCCGGGCCCCAAAGCCGACGATCACTCATTCTCCGGAACTTTAAACCCACCCGGGCTTCCATGATTATACCCTTTATATTCTCGGACTTAAAAAACTCATAATAATCGAGCTTTTTCTTTCTATTTTTCCTTTTTTCGTTTCGGTTGTAGCAATATCAATGCTAGATAGGGCTATAATGAAACATTGTCCTTAACGATTAGAAGAGTAGGTTAGACTTGATGGTAAAAGAAAAGACCAATTAACTCGTACTGATTGTTCCTGTTCGATTGACAGCCGCATAGTTTGTCAAAACAAAGTCCATTACTAATGACTACAGGGTACTGCGCCTCAGACTAAGGGGGTAGGTAGCTAACCCTAACCCTGAATCTTGGCCATAATAGTCCGGGGCGGATGTTTGCGGGTTTTCCTCGGCGGGATCCCGAGCACCAGAAGTCTCGTTTGGACAGTATGACTCGTTCTTGGATATGATATGTATAGATCAAAAATTGGAAATATGCGCAACAGCCAAGATCGATCGGCTACCCGACTATAGAAGTGACCAGCAAATTTGCTCATGCTCAACATGGAACAGATGTATGATTCTACGATGCGGCCGGCCTCGCTCTAGGCGCTTCGGAACGGAATTTCCGGCACAAGCCGCGTGCCGTACCTGTAGCCGTAGCTCAAGAACTGCGCTTACTTTGCCTCGTGTTTTTACACCAGAACTCGTATTTTTGTTTTCCGCTTTTCTTTTCGGAGAACAATTTCGCTATTTTTACGCAGTAGATTATATAAACTCTGGGTCCCTCCTGAATTTATATAAACCAAGATATTTCCCTTTTTTCTGTTCACCTCCTCCGTTTCTTTAATCGGCTTGCGTGCCTTGTTTGTTATTTTTTCAAACGCTTTTTAATCCAATACCATTAGGATCATAAGCTTTCGAACATGGACGACAAAACAAGCGCCTTCGAGGCGGCAGATTTTTCCCCTCAAACTTATTCTCCTCCCTCTTCAGATTTGGAGGAGATGGAACAAATTCATGAATTGGCACGAGAAATCACCAACGCTTCCATTCGAACTAACGGCGGGAAAGAAATTAACCCATTTATCGATTCGAAAGATCCCGCATTGGATCCAAACTCTGGCCATTTCGAACCAAAGGTTTGGTTAAAGCATGTTGTTAATATATCTATGCGGGACGAAAACCGTCCTCCGCCACTCACGGCTGGTGTAGCGTTTCGACATTTGGGCGCTTATGGATATGGCTCTGGTGCCGACTACCAGAAGACGGTTGGTAATGTACTTTTGGAAATTGTTTCGGCAGCAAAGCGAGTCTCTGGCGTGGAAAAGAGCAGTCGTATAGATATTCTTCGGGATTTTGACGGTCTTGTTCGATGCGGAGAAACCTGTGTGGTTTTAGGACGACCAGGAAGGTATGTTTTTATGTTTTAGGTGATTTTTTTTTTTTTTTTTTTTGCGGGCAGGTACTAACAGACATAATAGTGGTTGTTCGACTTTTTTAAAGTCCATTGCGTGCAATACTCATGGGTTTAAATTGACTGATCAATCTGTCACCAATTATCAAGGTATGTGATTGAATCAACACTCAGCTAACAAACTCTAGGTATCCCACGAGAAGATATTCCAAAGCATTTCCGTGGTGATTTCATCTACAATGCGGAAACTGATACCCATTTCCCGAATATGACAGTCGGTCACACTTTGAAGTTTGCTGCATTGGCTCGAACTCCAAAGAATCGAATTTTTGGTGTTTCTCGTGACGAATATGCCACTCATATGCGTAATGTTGTGATGGCATCGTTTGGTTTGATGCATACCATGGAAACCAAAGTTGGTGATGATTTTGTTCGAGGTGTTTCAGGTGGTGAACGAAAGCGTGTGTCTCTTGCTGAAGCTACTTTGAACGGCTCTGCTCTACAATGTTGGGATAACTCCACTCGAGGTTTGGATTCTGCAACCGCATTGGAGTTTATCAAGAATTTGAAATTGTCTGCTCAGATGGGTGGTATTACTCCGTTTGTGTCTCTTTACCAAGCGTCTCAATCTGCATATGACTTGTTTGACAAGGTTTTGGTGCTTTATGAAGGCCGACAGATCTACTTTGGCAAGGCCACTGAAGCCCAAAAGTTTTTTGAAGATATGGGATATGCTTGTGCTGATCGACAAACTACTGGTGACTTTTTGACCTCTTTGACCAATCCAATTGAACGAATTATCAAGGACGGTTATGAGCACAGTGTTCCAAAAACTCCAGACGAATTTGAACGACGATGGCAGGAATCCCAAACCTATCGAGATTTGATCAACGAGATTGACGAGTTTAATCGAGAATATCCAATTGGCGGTCAAGGGTTGGAAAATTTTAAGGAAGGTCGAGCGCAGAGAAAGTCTAGCAAAACTCCAGTCAAATCTTCATACACTATCAGTTATGGTATGCAAGTCAAATTGTGTGTCAGCAGAGGTTTCCAACGTCTCAAGGGTGACATGTCAATGGCAATTGTCACAGTGTTTGGTAACTCTGCAATGTCTTTTATCATTTCGTCCATCTTTTTCAATATGAAGGCGAATACCAGTTCATTCTATTCCCGTGGTTCCTTGTTGTTTTTTGCCATTTTGATGAATGCGTTTTCTTCTGCTTTGGAAATTCTTACTCTTTACGCTCAACGTCCCATTGTGGAAAAACATACTCGTTATGCTCTATACCATCCATCTGCTGAAGGTGTCGCATCAATGTTGGTGGATTTGCCAACGAAAATCGCCACTGCAACCGCTTTCAACTTGATTTTGTATTTTATGACCAATTTGAAACGTGAACCTGGTGCATTCTTCATTTTCTTTTTGTTCTCGTTTATGACGACGCTTACCATGTCCATGTTGTTTAGAACCATTGGTGCTTGCTCCAGAACGCTTTCTCAAGCCATGACTCCAACTTCTATCTTCATGCTTGCATTGGTCATTTTCACTGGGTTTACAATCCCTACTGATTATCAATTGGGTTGGTCTCACTGGATCCAGTACGTCAATCCGATTGGTTATAGTTATGCAGCTTTGATGATCAATGAATTCCGAGGTCGACGGTTCCCATGTGAGGACGCGAGAGTTCCAGCTGGCGGTATGTATAATTCCATGCCGGATGAAAACCGAGCCTGTGTGCTTACTGGTTACACACCATCTCTTGGTGATACTTCTGTTAGTGGTTCGGCATATCTCGCAAGTGCCTTTGATTATCAAGAAAAGGACATTTGGAGAAATTTTGGTATTTTGATTGCGTTTATGGTATTCTTTTGTTTTGTTTACTTGGCTGCTACTGAAGTGATTCAGGCTGCCAAGTCAAAGGGTGAAATCTTGGTGTTCAAGCGAGGTCATATCCCAAAGGTCCATGATGATGAAGAAGCCCGTCCTGTTGAAACGGCCCGTTCTGCCGCCGCTACCGCTGAGGCTCACAACCGAGCCGCCAACCTGGCCAAGCAACAAGGTATTTTCCAATGGATGGATGTTTGTTATGATATTAAAGTTAAAGGTCCAGACAAACACCGCCGGTTGTTGGATCGTGTTGATGGTTGGGTGAAACCGGGTACTTTGACTGCTTTGATGGGTGCTTCTGGTGCTGGTAAGACTACCTTGTTGAATACACTAGCTTCGCGTGTTACCATGGGTGTGGTCTCTGGGTCAATGTTGGTTAACGGTCGGCAACGAAACAAGTCATTTCAACGAAAGACTGGCTATGTTCAACAACAAGATTTGCATTTGGAAACGTCTACTGTTCGTGAAGCCTTGGAGTTTTCGGCATTGTTGCGGCAACCAAAGAGTACATCAAAAGCAGAGAAACTGGAATATGTTGATGAAGTGATTAGAATTTTGGAAATGGAAGATTATGCTGAAGCTGTTGTTGGTGTCCCTGGTGAAGGGTTGAATGTTGAACAACGAAAGAGATTGACTATTGGTGTTGAATTAGCTGCCAAGCCGGCGTTGCTGTTGTTTTTGGATGAGCCTACTTCTGGGCTGGATTCTCAAACTGCTTGGTCTATCTGCTCCTTGATGAGAAAATTGGCAGACAATGGTCAAGCTATCATGTGTACTATTCACCAACCTTCCGCTGTTTTGTTCCAAGAATTTGATCGATTGTTGTTTTTGCAACGAGGTGGTCAAACTGTTTACTTTGGGGATATCGGTGAAAATTCCAGCACTTTGATCAACTACTTTGAACGAAATGGCGCCGATCCATGTCCACAAGGTGGTAATCCAGCTGAATGGATGTTGGAAGTGGTTGGTGCTGCTCCAGGTTCAGTCGCTAAACGGGAATGGTTTGATGTGTGGATGGAATCTCCAGAAAGAACTCGTTTGCGAGAAGAATTGGAAGCAATGGCTCAAGAACTTGCTCAGCAACCAGAAGAAAATGCCAATGATGAAGAAATGATGCATTCGTTTGCGGCAGGGTTTTGGCCTCAGTTGATGTTGGTTACTCAAAGAGTCTGGCAACAGTATTGGCGAACCCCTTCTTATATTTGGGCCAAGCTTGCACTGTGTACGTTTTCTCCACTGTTTATTGGGTTTGCACTGTTCAATTCTCCACGAGACCAGCAAGGGTTGCAGAACCAAATGTTTGGTATTTTCATGACTTTGATTACTTTTGGTAATATTTGTCAACAATTGATGCCACATTTTGTCATGCAGCGGGATTTGTATGAAGTTCGAGAACGGCCAGCCAAGACTTATTCATGGCAAGCATTCATTTTATCCAATGTGATGACTGAGATCCCATGGCAGACCTTGACTGCAGTGTTGCAATTCTTTTGCTTTTATTACCCAGTTGGAATGTATCGAAATGCTTCTTTTGCCGGTCAGACGCACGAGCATGGTGCCTTGTTCTTTTTGACAACTTTGCAATTTCAACTTTTTACCTCGACATTTGCCCATATGATGATTGCTGGTATTGATCTTGCTGAAACTGCTAGTAACATGGCCCAACTCATGTTTTCCTTGTGTTTGATCATGTGTGGTGTGTTGACTGGCGGGCCAGCACAAATGCCAGGCTTTTGGGTCTTCATGTATGACCTGTCTCCATTCCGGTGGATGGTTGGAGCTTACTTGATTGCTGGTATTGCCAATGCTCCATTGACTTGTTCCGAGAAGGAATTTACGCAATTCCTGCCAGAAAAGGGCAAGACTTGTATCGAGTATCTTGGCCCTTATCTTGAAGCAACTGGTGGGTACCTCAAGAACAACGATACTACTGGCCTGTGTCAATTGTGTCCAATCAAGAGTACAAACCAGTTTTTAGAGCAACTAGCAATCCATCCAGATGAAGGATGGAGAAATTTTGGTATTGTTTGGGCGTATATTATTTTCAACGTGTTTGCTGCGTTGTTCTTTTATTGGCTCGTTCGAGTGCCAAAGAGGAGCCAGGTGGTGAAGGATAAGAAAGAGGTTGCAGTTGGAGCTGTGGACAGTCGTTCCAAGGCGGATGGTGAATTTGTTGATGAAAAGTCAAGTTAAAACTTGCTGTTTTTGTTATACCATTGGGTATTAGGGGATATTTTTATGCTAATAATTAGCTTTTATCATTTGTAATATATATAATAGACTGTTTTTTTTTTTGGTTTTTTTTTCTGGAATACAATGGCTTTATTGAAGTTATGTTGAGCCGCAGATTACAAAGCCGCACAACATATATTCCTGGGGTTGCCATGGAAACAGTTTCCAGATATGGAAAAGGACCCGTTAGAGTTGGAAATGGCGCATTCTAAATATAGCCAAAACAGCACACGAGAGAAATACGATGTTCGGTTTTTGGATCAAACAAGTGTATGAGCATTATTGGGAATACCTATACACTAGAGTCGAGGTCCAACAACGCAATAAAAACCCCAAAATTGCTCGGAATTCATCCCCATAGGACCGGTCTGAGCGATTCATCTTAGGCTGCCCACGAAGACCCAGCGAGCGGGCTACGTGCCCAAAAAAAATGCATATCCGCGAATGATAGCACAGCCCCACCAACCCGCGGCGGCAACTGGTTTGCTTCCTCACTCCTGTAATCCGGAAACAGCATCCCTAAGGACTTACCCGACCGACGGCCTCTGCTCTAACGGCCAATCCATGCGTTATGTAAGTTCAATGGCCGGGCAAGAATCCAAATGCACTATCGATGCAGATCGATGAGCATCAATTGATGGGCGTTCCCGGGCTAGCTATGGCGGACGGAACCGTCTTGCCCTAGCTGGTTCCAGAGTCCTGATTTATAGATCCACAAAATCTATCGGCCAATACAATAAAAAGAATATAAAAAAAAATCGTGTCAACTTTTAAACTATAATCGAAGTTGCTAAAAGTTGTGAAGGAGAGGTTGGTAGAGCTGGAACTTAAAAAAAATATATACAACCGCAAATGCCGCCGCCGGCCGAGAAAATATTTCTAGGTTTCAATCCCAAACGGGTATACAAATGGGGAAGAGTCGATAGGTGTCTAAGCCGACGACTATTTTTTTTTTTTCTTCTTCTTCTTGGCCTTACCCTTTTTTTTTTTTTTTTTTTTTTTTTTACACAACTAATACCAAAAAATTCACAATTATCTGTTCACACCAACTCTTTTGTTTGGTAATTCCACAGTTATTAACACATGAGCGGAACAGGTGGAAAACCTGACGACGAATCAGTGTCGTCGGGACCTGCTTCGTCAAGCTCTTTATCCGAATCAACGTCGAATGCATCTCCAACTGAGGCTGTACACCCAGACCAGCAGCAGGGTCATCGCCAACAGGAGCAACAACAAAACCAGCATGACCAAACGAGATTTTCCAGTAGTAGTACCTCGGGAACTTCTTCGAATGCTACTCCTGCAAGGGCCGGATCTGGAGCCTTTCCGAGTAGAAATACAGTACGGTTTACAACGTCTCCTCCAACACTTTACAACCCACCAGCTACTGCTTCATCCCCATCTGCTAGAGCTATAATGGCTGGTACGTTAGGTCAAGGATCTAGTCCGAGAAGGTCGTCTCCATTGTCATCTCCACCGATCTCGGCGGCTGATAAAAAGAAAAAAGCGGAGATGGAGAAGCAGGATGAAGAAGAGGAGGACTATTTTTCACAAACTCGACCGCCTACAACAAACCCTACCGTTTCTCCTTCGGTATATCTTACCCGTCCAGATGCATCACAGATTAATTTGGTTCGTGGAGCAAATAAACCGGCTCTGGACGAACCTGAGGAGGAATATGAATCTGATTATGGTGAACAAGCAGCATTAATGCCGCCAGAACGAGCGCATACACATAGCCGAGATGATTCGACGAATTTAAATACTCAGTCAAACATTTTGAGTAATTTGATGCAGATGGGATTGTATTCTGGTAGCATGGCACCAGGTGCGTCTAATATGCGGAGAGATGAAGACGAAGAAGTTGGCAATGATCTCAAGACGCGGCGAGAAGCATTATTACGTTCTATTGGGTCGTTAAGCGCTCCAGAATCTGCAGTAACGTCACCAAATGCTGTACCTGCAGACTTGGACAACAATGAGGATGATATCCCTCTGTTGGACCTGGATAGAAAGTTGTCGGAGGTTAAAGAACAAAAGGAAACGGCAGAATATCAAGGCGTTGCAGAGAGTTTGGTGAGATCGCATACTTTGCATCGTAATCGGTATAGCAGTTCAAACTTGAGTGACTTTGACGCGTCCAAGGGATATTTGGTTGAGGCTGGTGAATATTACGACTCGAGTGATGTCCATGATCAAGACAATTACGATACTAATAATACAGAGACTGCGGATCAAACAAATGAAACGACAGCAGAGGAACACAAGGGTCACTCGTTTTTACATTTGAATCATGGGAATAACAATCGTCATGAAGATTGGGTTGCACCCCCAACTCATGTCAAGCAGGGTGTTTTGGGTAGTTTGTTGAAGTTGTATGCAGATTCTGAATCTCAAAGAAGCCAATCAACAATGGTTAATAGCGAACCGGACACTCCTCGGCATAGTACCGACAAGTTGACTCCATCAAGGAGTGCAGGTGTTGGTGGGAGACCGCCGTTTTTGCAAACCAAAAGTACTGACAGTGTGACAAAAGCCAAGGGCCACAAGGATAAATGGTATAACCACAAGCATTCCAAGTCGATGAACTCTCTTGGTGGGTTTATTGTGTCCACGAGTAATGCACTTGCGGCGCCTGGTGAGGCGGTAAAGAGGGTGTCTAGTGGGCCAGGTGAAGGAGGAGATAGCCCGAAGCAACGGCCATTGTTCGTCAAACGGAATTCCGGTAATATCAAAAAGAAGAAGAAGAAGAAGCATAATGAACAAATGAAATATATCACGGTTCATATTGCAGATGTTCTTCAACGGCAACGGTTTGTGCTGCGAATGTGTCGGGCATTGATGTTGTATGGTGCTCCGACTCATCGACTGGAAGAGTATATGAAAATGTCAGCGCGGGTATTGGAGATTAATGGGCAGTTTTTGTACATTCCTGGGTGTATGATTGTTTCTTTTGGTGATCCTTCGACCCATACTTCTGAGATGCAATTGGTTCGATGTGTTCAAGGGCTGAACTTGGACAAGTTGCACAAGGCGCATGCGATTTATAAGGAGGTGTTACATGATATGATCAACGTGGAAGAAGCGTCGGAGAGGATTGATGAGCTACTTGCGTCAAAAAACCGGTATCCAGAATGGTTATGTGTGCTTTTGTTTGGGTTGGCTTCGGCAATGGTAACGCCGTTTGCATTTGGAGGATGGTGGCCCGACTTGCCCATGTCATTTCTACTTGGATGTGGAGTTGGCACGTTGCAAGTTGTGGTGGCACCACGATCAGATCTTTATAATAACGTGTTTGAAGTCACGTCGTCGATTCTGGTTTCGTTTTTGGGCCGTGCGTTTGGTTCAATCGGGGGAACAAGCAAGGTGTTTTGCTTTTCTGCGATTACTCAAGGGTCCTTGGCGATGATTTTACCTGGGTTTATGGTTCTCACTGGGTCGTTAGAACTGCAATCGAAGAATATCGTATCTGGGTCTGTGCGACTATTTTATGCAGTGATTTATTCCATCTTTCTAGGGTTTGGTATCACATTAGGTGCGGCGATTTACGGGTGGATTGATTCCAACGCGGTCAATGACTTGAAATGTGAACGCAACCTGAGCGATTGGTACAAGATGTTGTTTGTACCTTTGTATACATTATTTGTTGCATCAGTCAACCAGTCGAATTTCCGGCAGCTACCGGTGATGATCATCATCGCCAGTGCCGGGTATGCAGTGACGTATTTCACCAACAAGCGGGTTCCAGGGGCGAGTGAGTTCACCAGTGCTATTGGATCGTTTGCCATCGGGATCATGGGGAACGTGTACAGTCGAGTTGGGCATGGATTAGCGTTCGCCGCCATGTTGCCAGGTATCTTCACGTTATTGCCGGGGTCGGTCGCCGCACAGGGCAGCTTGATCGCCGGACTGCAGACTGCGAACCAGCTAGTGTCCAAGCATAACAAGACTGAGCCGGTCACCTCGACAATGACCACGTCCGGTGTGACATACGTGACCACGATGATGGGGTCCGGCACAGCCACTGCTGCTGCGTCCTCGGCAACGACGACTTCTCAGTCGGATACAAACGTCTTGTCGCTTGGATTGACCATGATCCAGGTGTGTATCGGAATTGTAGTGGGGTTATTTGTGGCCACGTTGGTGATTTATCCGTTTGGTAAGAAGCGATCTGGGTTGTTTACGTTTTAGAATGGAAGGGAGTTTGTTATTTTGTTATTTGTTTAATATAAAATTTGAATATATTTAAAAAGATTGTGCATAAATTTCTGGGGGTTTTTTTTTTTTTTTTCGTTTGAGCCGCACAAAATTCCGGGCCGCGCGCCCAAACAAAACTACTCAGCTCCGCCAACATTGCATTGACCACTAACAAAATGTGCAGGAATTTTTTGAGTTTCCCAACCTCGCCAGTACCGGGGAGGAATCATTCGTAGAAGTGGCCAGAACGGAGGGATATTCTTACCACATTGCACACTACAAAAACAACTCGGTTTTTTTTTTGTTTTTTCAGGGTCAAATGCGATTCCCACATTTTTTTTTTCAAAATTCCTAATTTTCCACAATATCACCTCCTCCATAAAAATAAAATCAAAACTACGATAATGAAAGACAATTTTTTTAAGCAATAATAACCCCATTAAATACATAAACCCATAACATAAAGAATAATAAAAATAAAACGTTTATATAAAAAAACCTCTTAAGTTCGTTCACCTCGCAATCGTCGAGCAAGTTGAATATCCTTCTTTTGAATGGTGACACGCTTGGCGTGAATAGCACACAAGTTGGTGTCTTCAAACAATGAGACCAAGTAAGCTTCAACGGATTCTTGCAAAGCACCAATAGCAGAAGATTGGAACCGCAAATCAGTCTTGAAATCTTGAGCAATTTCTCGTACCAACCGTTGGAATGGCAACTTTCGAATCAACAATTCAGTGGACTTTTGGTATCGTCGAATTTCTCGCAAGGCGACGGTACCTGGCTTGTATCGATGTGGCTTCTTGACACCACCTGGGGCTGCTGCAGAGGATGGAGCAGACTTTCGTGCAGCCTTGGAGGCGATTTGCTTTCGTGGTGCCTTACCACCAGTAGACTTTCGTGCGACAGTAGATTTAGTTCGTGCCATTGTTGTGTAGTGAGGAAAAAAGGATAAATATTAGAAAATTGGGGGGGATGAGCGACTATTTATACAATTTCAGAGTTGCGGGTTTGGAAAGCGCGTGCGTTGGGAAGAAAATTTTAAAGAATTGCAATGATACGGTTTTAAGGAGCTTTGAATAAGGATATATCCGCCTCCGGTAATATTGTGGCAAAAATTCCTAGATTGATTTTCCGCAAAAGCTAATCAAAGAATGGCGCATAGATCGAATGGTCCCAATTGATTGTGGATCTTCCTTTGGCTTTTGGCAGGTTGGGAGGTTATTCTTTGTTGCGCGCGATCAATTCTTTAGAAATTCATCCCAATTCTTTGATAAGCCTTTGTGCGTGTAAATTTGATACTGATTAGGTTTTTCGACTAGAGGATATAGGATCATATATATAAAACACACGACAATTCGTTTTTACTGGGCAAATCGACTCTTTGCTCTCAAAACATGGCCGTATTTGCCAAAAATAAAGCCGGCTGGGATCAATGCCGTCGCGACAAATGCAACCAGCGACATTGCCCAGTGGTACCCGAGTCCTCGCATCATTTGGCGACCAAACAGCGGGAACGCAGTAGACATTAGACATCGAACAAATACATTGGCTGCCGTGGCACTGGCAGCGTGTAATGGATACGCCTCGACGATATACGCCAGTAATGCACTAAAAGTCCAGTTGCACCCCAGTCCAAACAAAAAACTGGCCGCGATAGGAACCATCCAGTGTACTGACGGATATACCGTCCATGCGAATATAAATAACGCAATTGGTACTGTAATCCCTCCAGCACAGGCTTGAGGCATCCGCATCTCAGGATACGAGATTCCACCATTCGCTAGGACTCGTCTTCGTCTCTGGAGTTCAAATAACGGCGACGTTACAACAGCCAGCCCCATACCAAGTGCATTGGCAATAAACGTCAGCCCCACATCTTGGATTTCAAAATGATAAACCGTCTCGAATACCATGGGGAATGCCGTCAAAAAGAGATAAATAATAGCCATGAAAAAGCCAGTGTAAAAACACAATACTTGCATCATGGGTTCGCAAACAAGCAGCATGATTGGCCGTTTGCAGTTGTTCTTCATGGCTTGAACGATATTAGTTCTTGATTTTTCAATCGGTGCGTACCATTCTGGTTGCCCAGTGGTTTCTCGAAGCCGTTGCGCCTTTTTGGCTTTCAATATCGGTTCATATGTTTCTGGCACCATGATAATCAACACCCCCATTACTGATGACCAAATAATCTCGATATAAAATACCCATCGATACCCGATACTTTCGGAGATGAATGCCGCAAACATTGGTCCAAACCCTGGGCCTCCAATTGACGAAAACCCTAGTAGATTCATCGGCAATGCAAGTTGATGTTTGTACAAGATATCCGATACTGAACCTGGAGCATTGGATAACAAGACACTGCCGAAAAATGCACATAGAAACCGCCCTACGACCATACTAGCGATGTTTTTACCAAATGCTGTAGGAAATTGGAACACCACATAGCCAAAGAATGCGATCATATATAATGGTCGCCGTCCGTAATATTCAGACATTGGTGCGATAATCAACGGGCCAAGTGCCAATGCAAGTACAAAAAATGACAGGCCTAGTAATGCCACTTCTTCTGAACAATGCATATCGGCAACAATCGCCTCATTCATTGTACTCCATACCGAATTGAGAATAGTCAGCTGGACTGTAGTAGCGGTCATTAGGATGATAATATACCATTTCTTGCCCTTTGACCAGTTTGCCCTCACATTCTCCTCATCGTCTTCTCCGTTCCAGTCCACAAGAAATGAGTCGTCGTCTACACTTGTTTCTGTTTTGTCATATGCGACTGGACCAATATCGTTTTTGTACGCTGGTAGTGTTTGATCCACTACCGTCACCTGGTCGCCCATATATGTATTTAAAAAAAAAAAAGAGTTATGTGGTTATGCAAGGGATATCCAGCGTAATAAATAGTGAAAAGGGGGAAGGAGCTTTAGACCTATAGCCTTTTTTTTTTCATTGCCATGTTCCTGCTTGGCCGGCGGTTAAGCGGCTTTTTATATGCGCGGTGCATGGGAAAAAAAAATAATTTAGTCATATATATATATATATGGCGATCTTCTTTTTGACACCGGGAAACGAGCCCCGCAACAATACCGAAGTTTGCTAATCTAACTGCAATTTCACGGATAGAAAACTTTAAGTCATCCGATCCAGGTTAGGATTTTCCTCTACGCTCCCATCATACGGGACTATTGAATTATTGAAATTTTTGTGACTCTTTGCGGGCATTGCATTGTGAGCTTTTCGGTACTGGTCCAATGTGCTGCGTGAGAATTACACCTATAGGCTCTACGGTCCCATCGTACGGGACTATTGAATTATTGAAATTTTTGTGACTCTTTGCGGGAATTGCATTGTGAGCTTTTCGGTACTGGTCCGATGTGCTGCGTGAGAATTACCTATAGGCTCTACGGTCCCATCGTACGGGACTATTGAATTATTGAAATTTTTGTGACTCTTTGCGGGCATTGCATTGTGAGCTTTTCGGTACTGTTCCAATGTGCTGCGTGAGAATTACACCTATAGCGTTTTCAAAGTTTAAATAAAACCTTTAATCTTTTTTTGCAATATGGGGGAGTTTTTTGGCTATCGGAATTGGTTGATGGTGGGTAGACAGACAATGAACTGATTTAAAATGTTTTTGCGGTTTTGCGCGCGAATAGAGACGGTATTCTTCTCTGTGAATTGCCATTCCAAGGAATATAATCAACTACCGGGACTAACACCCCCTAATCTGCATCCGCATCCACTTCCGCATCCGTATCTGGAGGCCGACATGACTCAGGTTATTTTTCGACGAGGTAAAATAAACCGGGTCAAAAACTTGTTTTAGGTGCCGCGCCGCGACTAACGCGGCGGTATTTCGGTAGACCACTGCAACTGCATACCCTTATCTTTCCGCATCGAAGATATTACACAATACATTAGCTCATCATAATTAGGATACGCTTATGCTTTTTTACTCGCCTATAATACCATTTCACGCCATTGAAAACAGCATCAACTCCTCAGGTTGCCATGACAACAGCCTTGTTTTATACATTTGTCTTACTCTCAAGCATGACCCGACCCAATATCGATTGAAACTGTTTGTCATTGGACCATTCAAGTATTTCGGAATACTTATCTAGCCTAAAACCCTTAGATCATCGAGGTTTACCGTTTAGTCTGTTCGTTGCTTAGCTCGTCGTCAGGACACCCGCGCGGAATCCACTGTTTTGGGTAATCCCAAACAAACATAAAATAAACAAACTGACGACCTCTTTTTCACACCTCAATCAACCTCACAACTACAAATCTTGTATACCCACACCAGCATTGCTATATTGCTTATATACGAAGGTGTTCGAATCATGGCTTGGACAGTTTCAAAATGCCGTCGAGTTTTACGGCCATTGCATACACAGCTATCTCGGTACAATAACATTGTCAAACTCTACCCACAAGATGCAGATGCTACCACGAACAATACCCAGGTCAAACAGATAAACAACCTCAAAGACTGCCTAAACAACTGCAAATCTACTCTCTCAAGAGAATGCTACGACTGTTGTATGGCGGTATTTCTATCCTTTGAACAATTCTTGCTCCAGTGCTCATTGAACCTCAAATGGTCGGCTCTAGGCGCCAAATCTGCATTCGAAGTGGGGAGATGTATTGTTCATACTCAGAAAGAATATGACGAGAATGCATGGTACGATTCACTAGACCAGTTAGGTGATCGGTACCGGCAACATGTCTGTATTGGCCAAGCTGTCGGGATTATAGCCGCAGATGCTTATACACTACGACACATTTTACCAGCTTTAATCATGCATTGCTTGGATGAAGAACAGTATATGATCGCTCAAAAGCTTTATGAAGCGTTAATAGATTGCTTACCTGAAGCAGAATTTTATTCCACCAGAACATGGCTAGTGCGGCTGGCAGGGGTACTAAACTCACGATCGCTACTATTAAAGAAAATTGCATCAATAGATGGCGAAACTGATAGAACGGATAGATATCCGGAAATTATATGCATTTTGAACAGAATTGGGTCGATGGTTGATGCTTTGGAAATGGAGACATTGCTACTGCAGGTTTTTGGAAAAGCGACAAAAAAGGCTGGTAATGGATACTATGCATTACAATTACTAGAATTTTACTTTGCAAATATCAGCGAACCTACAGCAATAACAGTCAACAGGTTTGTACGCAAAATCCCAGTCACAAAGCCATATGCGGTGTTGCGTAAAGCTGTTCAGTTATATGCCAACTACAAGCACAACAACCAGCGGGTTAACATTACACCAGAAGACGACCTACCCAGCATTGCCACAAACATTGTGGTGTTATTTAAGTACAATAGGCGTCTATTCAAGACCCTTGTGGAATATATTTTCCCCGCGGCTCCATTGTTGGCGGTAGAGGTGTCATCTCAGTTTGTAATGACGGTGAAACAACCGGACATGAAGATGGTACTTTGGCATGATGAACTAGCTTCTAGAGCAATGCAGCAGACTGCAAGTGATACTGATGAATATGATGATACAATGGGGGTATGGACAACATCGAGCTCACGAAGCAGCTCCCCTAATGTATCACCACCACCGCCAGATGCTGGCTCATCGCAGAAACGCCGCAGCCAGGAGTTTGAATTTGATGAGTTTTCACTAATCAAACCACAAACACAAGTGAAACGACGGCGAAAGTCTAGTCAGAATTTCCAGTATAGTCGTCGATTCAGCGGAATTACCGATGATATTTCGCTAATTTCTGTGAGATAGTTGAAGTTTTTTGTTTTTATGTACATTTAAGAAAACCCTCCATCTATTGTCACTATCTGGCCAGTAGTGTCCCCAATAGCCAAATCAAGCGCCGCATTGGCCACTGTTTCAACACCAACAATCTCGCTATTTTGCATAAAGTAATCTCGTATCTGCGGGGTGACGCTTTTGCCCATATCTGTGTCGACCAACCCAAGTCTCAAACAATTGTATCTAATTTTGCCGGCCATCTCTTCAGCCATACCCAAAGTGAACGCTTCCACGGCAGCTTTTGACGCGGAGTACACTGCAGTGCCTCTGAGTGGGTGTTTTGCTAATACAGACGAGACATTAATCACGCTGCAATTGCGGCGTTTCATCATTGGTCGAACTAGCGCTTGTGTGGTGGTAATGGTGCCCAAAACGTTTGTATCAAGCACGCTTTTGATCCCATCGAGTTTTGCTGATAGTAGGAGGAAAGACTGGGTTATACCAGCAGAGTTCACCAAAATGTCCACCCCGGGCAGTTTTGGTGGTGGTAGTGGTGGTGTAGCGATATCGTGTGTGATTGTAGAATGGACTTGATCTGGCTCTAGACGCGCAAGCTTTGCGACAGCTTCATCAAGACGACTAGTGTCTCGTGCTAATATACAAACACTGGCACCATTCTCTGCGAATTTCTGTGCAATCGCAAGTCCAATTCCT
The DNA here is from genome assembly GCA_030557665.1 of Blastobotrys apis. Classification (NCBI taxonomy): domain Eukaryota; kingdom Fungi; phylum Ascomycota; class Dipodascomycetes; order Dipodascales; family Trichomonascaceae; genus Blastobotrys; species Blastobotrys apis. The sequence goes on from JAKTPN010000318.1 coordinate 27,487, forward strand.
CGTGAACCGCCTGTGACTAATGCAGTTTTGCCCTTTAGATGGTAGCTCATTTTGTCGTTACTTTGGGAGAATGCGCGATCATCGGGCTACTAAGCTAGGGGCATCTAGTCTTATCTTATCTGCTCACAGAGAGTAAAAGAAGATAATAAATTCGGAGTTCTATAAACACTAATTCCAGGATATTCTATCGGTCGGTTCAATCATAGATCCCCATAATTCCGATTCGACGAATTTAGCCGTGTCAGGGGCCTGATACGCTTCAATTGCCGAAATTCCCCAACATTCAAATCCCGACTCAACCAAATTATCCCCACCACACCTCCACTCCACTTTTTTTTTTTTAGACGCTTCAAATTCAAATACTTTTCACCAAAAAATACCAGAGACTTTCTTTCATACCACGTTAAATCCAGTTGCTAATCAAGTTCAATATCTTTGACCAAAATGTTTACAAATGCAATGAAACTGCGGTCTGCGGTCCGGAAAACCACTAGCGCGGTTACGATGCCAATAACCATCCCTGCGGCGATGGCGCTTTCAGGAACATATTTATATCCGTTGAGTGTATGATACAATTAGCTTTGGGGGGTGCAAAATACTAACAAAAGAAATAATATCAGGGAATCTCCTATTTTTCAATGACCCCGTTATTATGGGCATACTTTGCTACAATTGTTATACCCGAATTGATTCTCACCATTGTTGTTTATTCCGGATTTTACATGTTTTTATACCCACCTCAAGCTGCATTGGCGATTTTCTTTAATGGTCCATCGGGATTGGTCACCTCTTGGTTGGCATTACTTCATCAATCTGCGGTTGCAGCACAAGTTGTATCTGACATGTTCTTGTTGCCGACTCCATTGAAAATGTTATTTGATGCTGTATGCTCTTCACCAAGTGATATAATAATAATAATAAAACTAACAGGCTATGTTTAGGTAATGAGTCGAGAAGGTCACGATGAACTGGTATTGCGGTCCAAGTTGAAAAAATCAGTATCAATTGGATCAATCGTCAAAACCAAACGATGGGTGAAATCCGTCTTCAAGGGAACCATTGCACCAATGTGGTTATTCAGGTGTTTTTTAAGAATATCCTTACATTTTATACCCATCGCTGGTCCATTGATTATTGTAGTCATGGATGGACCTAAACATGGCCGACGAGCTCATTCTAGATACTTTGAATTGAAAAAGTTTGATGAAAAGGAAGCCAGTCATTATGTCAAGTCCAGAAGAGGACAATATTGGGGGTTTGGAATGGTTGCAGGAGTATTAGAAAGTGTCCCATTGGTGGGGTTTGTATTTACATTTACTAACACAGTTGGGGCTGCCATCTGGGCATCTCAAATCGAAACTCGATTAATCAACAAGTCAAGAATGTTAATTGAGAATAGCAACAAGAAGACAATGAAGCCCAAGTTCTTAAAGTAGAGTGAGAGAGGATAGTCATCAAACAAGGCTGAAATATGGGTGATGATGGTGATGATGAAAAATTAGTGGCTATTACCAATTGACTCGTAAGTTATACTTAGCACACCTTTATAATTCTCAATTTCTTTTGCAATCCCTGCTGAACATACAGCATGTAGTTGCAGTTCCTTCTTAGATTCTAAGATATGGCCTTCATTGCTTAGAATTAGCCGGTTAACTTCGGTAATGTCATTGAACGAGCAGTCTGGGTGGAAGATGATGGTGTACATGATGTGTGCGTTTGAGTTTTGTCCGGCTTTTCATGCAAAGAGTAGAAAGTGGAAAAACCTGAGATTCCAAATGCTTTTTATAAACTCGCAAGCAAGATCTATGAATAGTATCTTGCGGGGTTATAAAAAAACGTGTGGTGTATTCGAAGTTCTAAATCTCTCCAATTCTTTTTTTTTTAAGTTCGCGGCTTATTTGTTGTGGTATTGGTCTAATGAAAATATTGTTATCGGCAGGAAACCAAGAATGAGACCACATATGAGGCTGGAAATGGAAAGAATATAGCAAATAATCAAAGTTTTTTGGTGCGTGTTAGTATACGTTGCAACGTTCAACAATAAAAAGGAAGGAAAAAAAAAATCCTGGGCGTGTTAGTGTAGTGGCAATTTTTAAGCTTCTCGGCTATCAATGGACCTTTTTTGGGTTGTGGAGGTGGAGGATATCAATTGATACTTATAGCAATAAATAATTATAATAATACTATATAGGCATGCAAAATGCAAAATGCACGGCAGTTTAAAACAAAAAAAAAAAAAATACCCGACCCGCGGTAGATGCACATAAGAGAGAGAGAGAGAGAATTTTAAAGTACTGCTGGAATAAATATGCAAGCGGCACATACAGCCAGGCAGGCTCAGTGTTTTTTCAAAGCGGTTGGAGAGGGCTTTTCATTACATTATTGAAGCGTATGCTTAATGAGAATGCAGGATTCTAGACGTTGTGAAAAGGAAAGATGGATGCATCCAACACAACAAACAAAAAAAGTTCCGTTTCAAAGCGGGATAATAATAAAAAAATAAGCACGAAGAATATACATAACTGTGAAGGTAAACTCATAGCCCCGTATTTAAAATCTAGAACGATCGAAATCGATGGGAAAAACGACCCAAGTTTGTGATCGGCAATGCTATTTAGACACTAAAAGCTAGGGATACAACGGTTTTTGGTTAAGATCTCCCTCTCAGGAAAAAGGCGCGGCGACGCAATGATGTAACGGAATATTCCGAGCTGGCACTTGAACGGGTGGATATGCCGAATTCCGGGGGCGAGCTCAATGATACCACAACGTTCGGTATCGAGAAAGTCAACTGGATCTCAGTTTTGAATCGAAGCGGGAAAATATCCATCGATCGAGAGAGCGCGATGGGATTTGCCAATAAACCCTGAGGTCATCGTTAGCCGGAGACGCAGTGAGGTGCAGATAGGGCTGAAACGTGATAAGCACAATAAAACGTCATAAAGCATTGTATGGTGATTGGTCTGAAAAATTCCAATGCACCGCATGCAAGATATACAGAATAGTCAAGAAGATATGGACCGGAGTCTATACTCGGGTCCGGGCTATGAAAAAAATATATGGGCTGCATATACAGCTTGCTGATTCAGAACCATACCGTAGTGGTATATTGGCCCATTGCATTCTATGCGGTTGAGCATATGGGCGACGACGGTGATAGCTATATGGCTACACAGCGTGGTTTGAACAACGCAGCGCACTCAATTTATCTGTCGGTTTGGTCGCATCTATAAGCGTCCTTCCAAGCAGTTCCCGTGCGGCGAACACTAAAAAGCTTATTAGGCGCATCGATAAGGTTTGTTTTTATGTTTCCGCCGCGCGGGTCTTTCAAAGTTGGTTACCATGACAATAAAATTAAACCCAGAGAGTCCGGAATTCGTCTGTCGCTAAAGAATTCACTTCTGTATTGTATTGAAATTTTAAAGTGCACAATTACTCTGAATCCCTTGGAGCTTGGGAAAACTGAGTCAAGGTACCGTTTCAGCCTATCAATCAGAAAAAAAAACTCTCGGCTGCAGCTCATGAGCTGAAACCCTGTTGGGTTGTAAACAAAGACTAATTTCTCGTATATTATAAGCGTAAAAAAAATAACTGTCCAGCAGTTGATACCTTTTTGGACAGCTAACCAAATACAAAAACTCGTAAAAAATATTATCATTACACAATTCGTTTGTTCATCAAGGAATTTGGTGAACCATTGATACGCCAACTACACCCGATACAGCTTTCGCAGCGCCTTCATCGCCCAACATGATCATATCTTGCCTACCATCAAGCAATAACGATGCATTGTGCTGAGCAAGCAAGTCTTTAACCGCCTGGTGGTCCAATTCTTCAGATTTGGCGTTGAATACGACTTGGAATCGCACTTGTCTTCTTTTCCGTCGTAGAGTTGTCTTGCGTCGGAGTAGCGATGGTGTTCCAGAAATGGTAGCTAGCATTGCACTTGAATGAATCGGTCTTTTTTTCTGTATAGATAAAAGTCTAGACCATGGACAAATCCACCGATATTTATATGCACAAAAAAACAAAAAAATAGATCTTCAGTTACTGGTTTTTATATTAAGGCACATTCTTAACAATAATGCTGGTTAGTTTCATACGTGATCATGTGTAAATAAAGTAATAAATATGCTCAGGTTAATATGCGAGAGAAATTAAGGGTCTGCATAATAATACATTTTCCCTATAGCACATTCAGCAAGACAAACATAATATGTTTGTGGTATGGTAAGGATTCCTTCCGCCTGGGTTATTATATCCCATCTTCCTACCCCAACCCTACCACTGGTACCTTCTATTCATTCCCGCCCGCATTGCATTCTATCCTGGCGCGACAGTTGCTCAAAAATAATCATAATCGTTGCATCATAATTACACCTTGCTCGTCACCACAATGTTTCGAAACGCCCATTCCAACCATGCCAAGTTTGCACTTTGCAGTGAAACAACTTTCAAATATTCGTCAACACGATTGGCTCACGATAAGTGCTGAGCCGCGCAGGAAAGGCGCGCCACCACTGGCGAGAGTTTGACAATCTCTCAGCCGCCGTGCTTTTGGGTTGCTGTCAAGTGCAACCCAAGGGGCTCACCGCCTTGCTCCATTTGCTAACTTTCGGGGTGATCATTTGTAAAACAAAAAGCGGACGGTGCTAGAAATAACCGACTCGCAACTCTAGCCGATTTAAGGGGTCGTTCCGTTCCGTTGATGATTGGTCGATAATTGATCGATGATTGATCGATGATTGGTCGTCGTTAGTGGTTACTGAATTCTCGTAACAGATTCAACTCCATCAAATCGACTAAAATAAGCTGCGATTTTAGGATCAGCATCGAATTTGACATCGGTGCACCCATCATAAGTCATAAGAATTCCCATTCGTCTAGCCTCAAATGATACACGATGGTAGATCTTAGGGCTGACTTGATTCTTGAAAATAAGTCGATACGTCTTCGTCATGTTGTAAGATAAGAGAAATGAAAATCCGCGATGCTGCAGGTCTTTTCGTTTAATTCTTGTTATCGGGTGGCAAACATGGATTTTTTTGAGGGATTCGTAGCTTTTATATCGTGAAAGTATATTCCATAGAGCTGCGCTATCTCTTGACATTTGCGGTGTTAGGCGCACCTTCCAGACAGAAGTTGTGCACGCAAAGTGGAGAAAAAAGCTCCACCATGTCTAGGAAGACACCGACCGCCAGTAATTACCTACTCTTTTTGTCTGGATATCCCTCGCAAAAGAAATCTCACGATTTCATTACTTTTTTTTGAACAGGATCCCGCATGCTGATGCTTGCATCGTGAATACGGGCCCCAAAGCTATAGATAGACTGTAAGACAGTTTGCTGTGCCGTTCGATGCCGGAGTATAATCTTGGGCGGGTGGTTAAATCTCCAAGAGGTACTTTCAGACGGTGGGCAGCCATAGTATCAAAGTACCAGTACCAGCCAAGTCGAATATCTTTTTTTGCCGCTTCCAGGTGTCAAAGCGGGTAGATTCTGACGATAGATCTGAGCCCACCGGTGCGAAAATACCACCAGAATGGATTCCTGTTCACACGATGCATGCCGCCGCGCAGGATTCTGCTGCAGCAACCGTTTGCGCTGGCGCGGCGCGGCGTGGGCATTACCCTCCTTCTTTCCTTCTTCATTGGGACTATCGTGAGAAAGTTTTAGAGAAGACTATATTTACGACAAAAAATATATAATACCATCTCCCTCTCATGAATGAGCGTGTACACGAAAGGCCGACGGTGTGGCGTCGATAATTGCAGATCACGCCACTACCAGGTGATCGACGGCCAACGAGTTTGTCGTTACGGCCATATCCAAGAAGGTGATATTGAAGTAGGCTCCGATGATGACGATTTCCTCAGCCAAGGCCGAAGATTGAATATCGCCAAAGATCCTACTCAGAATACAGTGGTCACAGAGAACACGGTATTTTTCGGAAACTTGGGTAATGCGTTGTTTATGCAGTGTTTTCAACTGTTGGTGAGGAAACAGGTGGAGTGGCTGATCCAGCAACAGGGTGTCCCGGCACAGCTGGAGCAGGTTGTGCGGGAATTATTTGCATTATATGTCAACGATACCGTATTCGCGGGAACAAAATATGCAACAAGTGATGATTTGTTGGATGCAGTGCCAAATAAAACAGATGATGATAGTGATGATGATTTGGAGAAGGAGGATCAAGTGATGGACGAGCTGGATGAAAATTCCAGAATTGTTCCGGAAAGCGTTACACTGATCCATTCGATATTACTAGTGTACTTAGGGTGCTTGTTGTTGAGAATACCGATATACCTGTATGATCTCAACCGATGGATTTACCGGTATCAAATGCCATATATGAATGCATTGCAGTTTTTGCCGCAGGACATGAAGTCGAAACTAGCACCAAGTTATATCGCCCAATTCACACCAAGAAGTGCGCCAATCGGCGGCAAATTGCATGAACATTTGCATCGGCTAATGAAACGATTCAAAACGCACCATAATTTGGTTTTCCCCGCTCCAATGTACCAGCCGCTGTTATTCAAGACAATTCACGATCTGCTGCTGCCGCCGGAAATTTACACTGCAGTGGAAGCCATGATTGCCAAGCTTGGGATGGAATTGCAATACGATGTGGATAATAAGCGCAGAGTGATGGCAGCTTATAGCCCCGAAGTGCAGCTTTGCTGTTTGGTAGTGGTGGCAGCTCGAATCTGTTTTGGGCTGGACACGATCAACCGGTCGGTATCAGACGACTCGCCTGCAACATACCCAGTAGACTGGAGAATGTGGGGTGATATGCTTCGGAAATTATGGGTTGAAGACGAATCGCTTTCTGAAGCTGATGAACGAGATGTGTTTTACTGGGATGATACCAAGATTGACCGGTACTTGACATGGTTTCAAGAGAATTTTATCAATAAAAATGACGAAGACGAATCGGTAGTTCGTCGAAGACTACTTAATTTATTCCCCATGGGCTCTTATGACTCAAAGACAGGCCAGGTTAACGAACAACAGACTCGTCGAGGCCGTCGAGATTCTATATCAGTGAGCCCAGTTCCAGGGACTGTTACGGAGATTTTAAAATCAGTACACAAGTCCACTTATGAAGTGATTCCCGAGCATAAAGAACCTCTCCCCGGTTCGAAATACAAGTCGTATCGGAATTTGGAGGATATTCCACCGTTGCTGAATACTCTGTATCAGTCAGCCGCAAGACTTTGTGCGGTTCGAGTGGATGTGATCCAACAAGCATGCTTCAACATTGAATATAATCTATCCAAAAACTTGGATAAATAGTAATCCTAGGATGCTTTTGCATTTAGTAGCTGCTTTGCCAGGAGATTACGACATGTATTCTCGTCATAACTTTCCCATCTTGCATATAATGAAATCACTTCTTGAACACTTTCTGTAATTTTGAGTAAATCGATCCCCGAGTCGCCCAAAAATGCCGCGAGCATGTCAATTCGTGCTTTGATCTTTTCGGGAGGTCTGGTTGGCCGGACATGAGGCGATTTCAACACAATTGTGATATAAATACACGCCGCTGAAATGACATGTGGAGGGTATAACAACAGCAGGTCTGTAACATATGAATCGTTCAGCATTGACCAAGCCGCTTGCGTTTCTTCCGGATTTAAGGTCAACTGGGCGTTGAAATCGGTCATGCTTTGAGACAACTCCACCAACGATTTATATGGATGGTGGACAATCAAAAAGGTGTCCAATTCTTCAATAAGATAAAACTCACATTCCGCCACTTTGGTTGCGTCATGGGTGATATATTCCGGCCATAACGCTCTTGCTTCAGATGTAATTGTTCGAATATGCTGAGAACATTCTTCTGATTTACAAGCAACGTAAACACATGCCGCTACGACAAGATACAGGTTGACTTCGTAGATTGAAACTTTGGTAAAAAAGCGTGTAATATACAACTCTGCGGTTGCTTTGACACGTTGTCGAACCCCGAGCTGTCTTCCTAACATGTGAATTACTAATAAAAGTTAGCATAGGTTTTTCAACCATGGTAAAAACATACACGAATGGAAATACAGTCGGATATGCGGGTCTGTCGCCGACAATCCATCTATTGAACCCAACTGTTTTTCAATTTCCTGTACCTTTATTCGAGCTTGTTGCAGTTCTTTTTTGGTAAACTGCCAGTGGGCTCTCTGACTGGAATCCCAGAAAGTTGCACTCTAAAAAAAATCGTTAGTCCTCGGTATTACAAAAGCATTGCTGGTCATACCATTAGTGTGTGATGGTGACGATGTGATAGGGTGGAAAAAAAAAATAGACTTTGGGATCATGAAATAAATATTTAAAAAAAAAAAAAAAAAAAA